>JAEAOA010001626.1:830000-832500 GCA_016746295.1 Potamilus streckersoni
AAGTGTAAATAGATAAACCATCTAAATGACACGTTTTCTTTAATATAATAATTGTGAAGCTTTGACCAATTCATGTCAAAGCTGAGAAGAGAGAAAATTTGAGATAGAAATAGCAGCACATCAAAGACCTGAAAAGGTTACTTTATTAGCATGGTTTTGATATGAAAACAGCAATAAAAATAGGAAAGAGATGAGCTATGCTCGGCATCGAGAAATGTTGCATTTTATCAGTTCTGATTGGTTGGTTGGCTAAGGTTACCATGACACAGTGATTGACGCGTAAAGCTTGACATTTCATCGCCTATAAATTGATACTTGCTTTGAAAGAACTGATCATACTTAGACGTGCACCACGTGATAAGCAAACAGGATTTATGT
This sequence comes from Potamilus streckersoni, assembly GCA_016746295.1. Taxonomy (NCBI): domain Eukaryota; kingdom Metazoa; phylum Mollusca; class Bivalvia; order Unionida; family Unionidae; genus Potamilus; species Potamilus streckersoni. Next base: position 830,379 of record JAEAOA010001626.1, read on the forward strand.
CTTTATAACTTTCTCTTTAGTTAAACCAGTAGATTATCTGTTCATTACTTTAATTGAGGGCGCAGGGTGAAACAGATAGAGACGTTCCCATTCACCATACTAAAACACGATGTAGCAATTATATCCATCTCAACACCAATAACAGACATGTTTAATGTTATTTATGCGAAACTTTGCAAGTTTCCTGATTAGTTTGATTCTAAAACAAGCCACACATGGACATATCTGTCAGCAGCTACACCAGCCTGGTTTCGTTAATAAGATGCAGATGGTTACAATAGCCCATCGAAAGGACCTATACATCTAACAAAATATAAATTATTTTCTGCAGATCGTGGAATAACAGAAAATAAAATATATATCAAACGGAAGATTGAAATTACATATTCAGTTCCTCGTTCGTATCGATCCGACTACGGATATGGCCTCTGAGTTTTAGTCAGACAATCTCTAGACATTATTAGATCTTAGATGCCTTCGAGACCTAAGTTGTTATAAACTATCAATGACGGAGAGCTCCCATTTAAGAGATACCAAGTCGGAAGACTAAGCCTCTAAACGGCTCCAAAGAGGAATTGACTAAGGGGCAAAGGGCTCCATTTTGAAACATCGCATGCTGGCTAAATTTTGGAGAATGATTTGATCTTATTCTGAAAGATGCAGGGGTGAGGAATTTTGGGGCAGATATATGTACATGCTTATTGATAATATTCTATAAACATGGTAAGCTGTTGTTGCATTCTCCCTTGCTCCTTCAATTCCCTGCCAAGTTATTGAGTTATCTCTTTTGTAAAATTAAACACTGCTTCTGTTGCAGTATGAATTGGTTAGTTTATGGACTCCAAATAGAAGCACATGGCTTCAGATTCATGCGGACGTGTGTGAAATGTGCAGAGAGCTTGGTCTGTGGCTTTTAAACACGCAACATCCTTTGCGAAAATCTCAACATGATGTTCGCTTTTCTCACCGATGCAGCATTATGGTTTTGTCCTGAGAAAGTTGACGAACTATCCACAACTAGATATTGGGCAGAGATGATAACCTCCAGGTTTTGCCATTAAGACTACGTAAATAGTAATGTGGTCCGTTAAGAAAATGGAGGGGTGCAAGGATAATTCAGTTAGAACTCTACTGACAACTGGAACCTTGTCGAAAATTAAATCATTATGTTTTGTATACAACAGGGAATACTGATCAATTCGTAGGTAGATCTTCTGATTACTTATTGAACTAACGTTCGCAACAGCATACTCTGATTTAGAAACTAGAGAAAAAGCTAAACATTTGTATAAGAACTGGGCTTGATAATCAAGATTAGATCGAAGCCGAAACAAACTTAACTCAGACTAGAAACTTACTTGGTCCCTAACTTCGGGAAATCTTCCATGATTGCAACAGTGGCATAGACCGTGAAGAAATAATCAAGTGATATAGGATGATACACGAGGGCTTAGTTGGCAGATTCGCATGACTCGATAATAGTCAGTCAGTGTGATTGCTAACGAAATAAACAAGGAGAAAACTAACTTTACATGTTGAAGAGCACCGGACCCGACTTGTTTTCTGATAACGCCTAAACGTCTATACACACTGATAGACAATCTGGAGAGACAATCTGGAGAAAGATTATATCTCTGATTAGTTTACAAAAGGAAATTGTCCATATATTCAAGATCAAGCCAGTTCAGTTACCATCCCAAAGGTTTAAATATAATACGGTCATGAATATAGTAGAGAAGCTCTGACATTTATAGGAAACAAAATAACAGAACAGCTGAGCATCTGAGCATATTAGAAATAAGGAAGGAATAAACTACAGTTTCTAAACTGCTGTAGCGGAATCAGTAATACACGTAAGGTTTGATTTGCAGCTCATCTTTATGGCTGTATGTTCTCATTTCCAAGGATAGGGCTTTTATCAAATCTCAGTTTTACCTAATATGTTATTCAGTGAAACTTTCCCCAATAGAGACGGGGAACAACCTTCGTGTTTTTATTTTAAATCATAATTAGTGAGATATTCTGATCACCGAGGAGAAAGAACACATCAGTACTATGGACCATACTTTGAAGGTATGCTGATAGCTGCCGTTTGGACCTGCGCCTTTATTTACGAAACAGT
>JAEAOA010001626.1:837500-842500 GCA_016746295.1 Potamilus streckersoni
TATTTTAGGCTCATTCAAAACAACAGACAACAAGAACCACAACCAAAGAAATGATGATAGATTGATAATTGTCAATATAGTTATTGCGATGATTAAAATAAGTATTTAACTGTGGAGGTTATTGCAGTAAATATTCGGCATTATTTAAATCAATTCTGGTGCGATTACTTACACTCTTCCTAATTCGACAAAAAATTCAGAAGTTGGTCATATTAGTGTTTGGACTAATCATAGATTTTTTCCCTACAAACCTTCCACGGATCCAGTGTACGCAGATTATACTGATACACAAAATATTTAACACCAACATCAACACACCAATACATACACGCACGCAAGCACGCACGCACACAAGCACTTGCACGCACATACATCGATACATACATACATACATACATACATACATACATACATACATACATACATACATACATACATACATACATACATACATACATACATACATACATGCATGCATGCATGCATGCATGCATACGTACGTACGTACGTACGTGTGTGCTGGTGTGTATGTGTGTGTGAAAGTTTTATTTGTAGCTGTCGGAGCAAACTTCATTACTAAAATTACAAACGTGAATCAAATATTTGATGTCCTTGTATTAATAACATATTAATTGACGTACATGAATTAATATGCTATAAAATTATCACGTACATATTTTCAAGGAATAAATATAATCCATATAAGCTTATCCCATATTCACTAAATATGCATTTTTAACTCAAGTTCTAGATATAAAAATTGTAATTTGTCTTGTATGTATTTCTACAGAGAAAAGAATGTTTATAATAACCAGGAAAATAATACAAAAAACAAAGAATTTCATGTAATTTACATTGGATTTATAAGAACCAAGGAAATAAGAAAAATACACCGCATTCCATGCCACAATTTTTTTTTATTGAAAAGCACAACATAAATATGTAAGGACAACGCTATTGAAGAACCAAATCCGTCGTATCATTGGATCAAACAATAATATATATGTATTTTCTGCACACAAAATATATATGTCCCAGCGTCAGCAGATGCAGTCCAAATATCTGAAATTTCATGATTCTGTACATATTAAAACGCACAAAATTATTTTGCTATGAATTAGTACGTTGTTGGCTAGTTTTCATCTGTGACCTCTGATGTCCTGGCGACACGAGCTCTGATGGGGCGATTGACCTAAATTTATTGTCGGGGGTTGTGAATATCGGATTCTCTTCTTGCGGCCGTTTTATCTTTCTCTTCACATACACAAGCGATAAACTCTGAAAAAGGGGTACATTTTAGCATATGACTTTGTCTTTCGGTGCTATTTTTTATTTGCACTTTTTTTATTCTGCGGGTTTGTCTGTACCGGAAGACTAAGATTGTGACCGGTTTAATGTTTATGTATTGTGACCAATTTTTATGTTTATGTAAGCAATTTTGAATGTGTAGTCGCTTTGTAGTCAATCGTCAGTGCGAGTAATCGGGTGTCAAGCTTCACCTGTGGTTTAGAGACTGTTATAAATCCCAACTCTCTTCAACGGCAGGAAAGTTCAGAATGACTCCAGGACTATCTTGTTTCCTTGTATGCAACATTATTTAAAATGTGTCATTATTATAAGAATGTTTCAACATCTTCGCTAGCCAAGGTTCCGATGCGATAACTAGTCTCGATAGGCAGCTTGGCGTATCGAGCAGATATTTCTGTGCTTCGGGTCTGTGAATTTCATTGGATGCTGTGTCAAGCCACCACAACCAAACAAAATTAAGTTGTTCAAATTTAAACACTGTTCCTATATGATCGATACAAGGGGAGTGCATAGCTTGAAATGACTGATAAAGTAGCAATTTTGCATGTCGATAAGTGTTTGCACAAATACCTTTCACTCAAATACACATGTAATGACTTCCCTCTGGTACTTAGTCATACTTTCGATGTTAATCATTCAAACTATCTTTTAAGGTCAATTGCCCCCACCATTTCTACCGATGTACAATGCACCACGCTACTGATTAGTTATGATTACATACTAAGGGAGACAACTCATGAATTCCAATAGATATCTCTAGAACAAAGCACCAATATATCTGTTTGATCCGCCAAGGTATCGTATCGGAAACTTGGCTAGAGAAGATGATATTTCAAAGTATTCCAAGATCAATGTGACCCAATATATCCAGATAACAAGAGATATATACCCTGTAAATGTTTCGATGACTCCTGTCACCAACTGTGTCCCAATATCAACAGATCTGCTGAGCAAACGAGCCGTTAAATATTTAACCAATCCCAGAACAGTTGTTCTTTTAACTGAAAGCATGCTAGTTATCTATATAATAACTTTGATGGAAAAGACATGTGAATGTGAGAGTAGTTTCGTATTAACTTTCACGGTATTTAGTCTTGCAAATAAAGTATAACATATTAATTTATTCATTAATTAAAACATTAATTAGGTTTTTGTCCCACCATTATCAGCCAAATGGATCCCACGGGATGTGGGGATCTTCTATCTGCAATCACTACTATACCAAGTTTTAAACAGAAATAGACAAAGCCTTACAACTAACAAGAGCATCGCAAAATATCGTCCACCTAAATTTAAGTTAAAAGAAGATAAATTAAATCAGTATTTTCAAAGTTTAATAAAATTAGGGGGAAAATGATTACCTCACCGTAGAAAAGCAATGCTTTATTACATGAAATTATAAGGATGCTGATCGCTGGGAGTAGTGTATGTCTTATATTGTCTTTTAGCAACATCTTTAATAAAATACCTCACTTTAATTTCTTTTTTTCTGACGTTGAATAATAATGTTGAAGAAAATGCGATTAACCACTTAGGAATAAAATTTCTCTCCTCTAGATCATCAGTAATGTAAATTAAAATTACCAATTTAAAATCAGGAATCAGACACAAGTACATTTTCAAACAGACTATAGCAGTTTTAAAGCTTCGGGTCAAAGGTGAATCACCTACCAGTGTTGTGATATTCTGATTATGTGAGCAATTTCTTGTTCGCAAACAGTCTTCGTATTGCAGCGGTATTACGTTCGTAGATATTGGTTTTCTAGACATAACTTTACTTTTTGCATTATAGAGATTAGTGACTGTCACAATGCAAGCAATTTAGTAATATCCTTCCTCACCATTAAAATCTATCCTTCCGTCGCCATCAATATCTACTTCTGCTATCATTTCCTCAACTGCAATGCAAAAAAAAAAAAAAAAAGAATGTAAGAGCGTGCATATCGCATTTATAGTCAATACGTGAAAGGTTATTCATACTTAGTCTGATGTAACTTACATAAGGATACTGCATTTGGAAGTCGTACTATTATGTTTAACGTTATTGATATAACAGAATTTCGTTTGTCGTATTTGCTCTAATGCCACTGATATAAGGATATTGCATTCAAAGTCGCACTAACTGATACTACTTATATAAGAATATCGTGTTTGGAAGTCACACTTGGACGAATATTACTGTTATAAGGATAATGAGTTTGCAAATCGCACTTGGTCTAATATTACTGATATAAGGATATTGCGTTTTGGAAGTAGTGCTGTTCTAACGTTACTGATATAAAGATATTGCGTTACATATGGAAATCACACTTGAGTTGGTGTTGCTGATATAAGGACATTGTGTTTGGATGACGTACTTAGTCAAATGTTACTAATATAAGGATATTGTGTTTGGAAGTCACACTCAGTGGTGTCACTAGCGGGGTGCGGACAGCACCGGGTGACACAAACAGAGGAGGTAACATCAAAATGACTGTCTATAAAATTTTGAATTTTGGTGCAGAAAGGAGGTCCATGGTGGTGACACCATGAGTTATCGCATTTGACTATCCATAAAATTGTTGATTTTTTTGTGCAGGAAGGGGTCCATAGGGGTGACACCATGAGATACTGCACTGAGTGACACCAACCCTAGCTCTATCACTGGCCACACTTCATATAATGTTACTAAGGATACTGCGTTCGGAAGTGACACTTCATCTAATGTTACTGATATAAGGATATTGCGTTTGAAGTCACACTTCATCTAATGTAACTGATATAAGGATATTGCGTTTGAAGTCACACTTGAGCAAGTGTTACTGATAGAAAGACATTGTTTGGAAGTCGTACTTTGTCTAATGTCACTTATATAACTATATTGCATTTGGACGTCACTCTTTGGCTAGTGTTGCTGATATAAGAGAAATTCTACCTTAATTAATGTTACTGACATAAGCATATTGCATTTGGAAGACGATTTTTGTCAACTGTTATTGATAAAAGTGTATATTATGCATCAGCCATTTTCTTCAAAATGGCTCAATGATGAAGTGAATATATGACATGGGAGACTAATAGCCTGTTTATATTGATCGAAGAACCAATTAGATACGAATTTATTCATTGGTAGTTGTTGTTTGGTAAAGTAACCGGCACCGGTTGATACGTCAGTTGACCCTCATGTGATGAACATATTTTCATGTATCATTATCATGGCATAACAGCGCGTCAATTTACAAAATAGTATGATTAATTGACAGAGATTAGAGCAATTTGGGTTACAGTCATACGATTCTAATTATGTAAACTGACGCGCTTTTAATCTGTTAGTCACGGGGAGAGATATTCATCACGAGACGTGTTGCAAGACCAAACCACGGACGCTCTAATCACACGACCAAAACAACTATTTCGAATGAACAAAGTTGCATCTGGGTAGCTCTTCGATATTGATGGAACAACCTATGTGCTGCCGGTGGAGCAGGGTCGTTCGCAATGGCATAAATGATGAGTGCTACGAGAAATAACCGTAAATGTTTAAAAGGACCGATATGTACATTTGCACAAACCTGTGTACAACAAAACACAGTTTTATAAGTATATGATATCAGATGGCAAATCACCTAACAGATTTAGGAGGATGCTTATTAGACTACAGGTGCGCTTACTTTCTTCCTCCGACAGATCCTCCCCCATGCACTGCAGAATAG